>JAGWCC010001776.1:0-13440 GCA_022651775.1 Drusus annulatus
ATCGGACAAATACGCACAATTCGATAAAATAGTGACGTATATGCGGATATTTAACATGTCCGGCTTTACATCGCACGGATACGCACAATTTGATAAAACAGTGACATATGTTTAGATATTTAACTTGTCCGGCCTTACATCGGACCAATACGCACAATTCGATAAAACAGTGACGTACCATATATAAGGATATTTAACATGTTTGGCTCTACATCGGACAAACAAGCACAATAAGATAAAACAGTGACTTATATACGGATATTTAACATGCCTGACTCTACATCGGATAAATATGCGCAATTTGATAAAACAGTGACGTAAATACGGATATTAAACATTTCTAGATGTGCATCGGACATTTATGCACAATTTGAACATTTTTATTTTTTTATTTTTGTATTTAACATGTCCAGCCGTACATTGCCCAGACAAGCACGATTTGATTAAACAGTGACTTATATACGGATATAAAACATGTCCGGCTTTACATCGGCCAAATACGCACAATTCTATAAAATAGTGACGTATAAAAGTATATTTAACATGTCTGACTTTACGTTGGACAAAAACGCACAATTTGATACGACAATGTCCGATGTAAATTAAGACATGTTAAATATCCGTATATACGTCACTGTTTTATCAAATTGTGCGTATCTGTTCGATGTAAACCCGGACATGTTAAATATCCGTATACATGGCCTGTTCAAAAGAAAAGGTGAATTTTGAATTTTCGCGGGCTGTGTACATTCGATTATCGATTTTTTTGTTTGTTATGTTGGTACACATATGTTTATCATATGTTAGCATTTTCAGCCATTTTTATAGTGGTTTGTTTTTGACAACTGGAAAGGTTAGTCACGTTTTTGTGTGTTCTTCAATTTTTTACTTTTGAAAAAAAAAGATCAAAGAATAAAATCCATGATTTGTTTTTCCACAACTCTAGAACGATTATCGTCATTAACATCTTCTCGGCCTTCTGTAGAGCGCTTGTACCACTTATAAACACTTTTTTGAGACAAAGTAGACTCGCCGAATGCCACAGTTAACATTTTAAGTGCGTTGGAGCACTTTATTCCATTTTTAACGCAAAATGTAATACATATTCTTTAATCCATTTTTTTTTTCAAAAGTAAAAAAACGGAGAACACACAAAAACGTGACTAACCTTTTTAGTTGACAAAAACAAACCACTAATCCAAAATGGCTGATAATGCTAGCATATGATAAACATATGTGTACCAACATAACAAAAAAAATAATAATCGAATGTACACAGCCCGCGAAAATTCAAAATTCACCTTTTCTTTTGAACAGGCCATGTATACGGATATTTAACATGTCCGGCTTTACATCGCACAGATACGAACAATTTGATAAAACAGTGACGTATATACGGATATTTAACATGTCTTAATTTACATCGGACATTGTCGTATCAAATTGTGCGTTTTTGTCCAACGTAAAGTCAGACATGTTAAATATACTTTTATACGTCACTATTTTATAGAATTGTGCGTATTTGGCCGATGTAAAGCCGGACATGTTTTATATCCGTATATACGTCACTGTTTAATCAAATCGTGCTTGTCTGGGCAATGTACGGCTGGACATGTTAAATACACAAAAATAAAAAAATAAAAAATGTTCAAATTGTGCATAAATGTCCGATGTACATCTAGAAATGTTTAATATCCGTATTTACGTCACTGTTTTATCAAATTGCGCATATTTATCCGATGTAGAGTCAGGCATGTTAAATATCCGTATATACGTCACTGTTTTATCAAATTGTGCATATTTGTCCAATGTTAAGTCAGACATGTTAAATATCCGTATATAAGTCACTGTTTTATCTTATTGTGCTTGTTTGTCCGATGTAGAGCCAAACATGTTAAATATCCTTATATATGGTACGTCACTGTTTTATCGAATTGTGCGTATTGGTCCGATGTAAGGCCGGACAAGTTAAATATCTAAATATATGTCACTGTTTTGTCAAATTGTGCGTATCCGTGCGATGTAAAGCCGGACATGTTAAATATCCGCATATACGTCACTATTTTATCGAATTGTGCGTATTTGTCCGATGTAAAGTCGGATATGTTAAATAACCATATATGCGAGTACGTCACTGTTTTATCAAATTGTGTGTATTTTTCCGATGTAAAGCCAGACATGTTAAATATCCAAATATACTACACTGTTTCATCGAATTGTGCGTTTTTTTGTTCGATGTAAAAACGGACATGTTAAATATCCGTACATACGCCACTATCTTATCAAATTGTGCGTATTTGTCAGTTGTAAGACTGGAGATGTTTAATATCCGTATGTACGTCGAAGTTTTAACAAACTGCGCGTATTTTCCGATGTTCAGCCGAACATTTTAAATATTCGTATGTACGTCAATATTTTATCAAATTAGACATGTTATATACACATAATCAAAATAAACAAAAAATATTCCAATTTTGCATATATGTCCGATGTAAAATAAGATATGTTAAACATCCGTTTATAAGTCACTGTTTTATCAAATTGTGCGTATTTGTCCGACGTAAAACCAGACACGTTAAATATCAGTATATACGTCACTGTTTTATCAAATTGTGCTTATACGTCTGATGTAAAGCCAGGCATGTTAAATATCCGTATATACTTAACCGTTTTATCGAAATGTGCATATTTGTCCGATGGAGAATCGGACATGTTAAATATCCATATATAGTCCTCCATCATTGCACTAGCAACATCTTCCGCTTATTAAGATGGTATTAGGAGTTTTTCAAATATAGTCTGGTTATTCGTAACCCGGGAATGTTTGTCTTTCTTAAAAAAAAGGCACTTTTTTATCTAATTGTGCTTATTTGTCCGATGTTATGCCGGACATGTTATATATCCGTATATACGTCACTGTTTTATCAAATTGTACGTTTCTGTGAGATGTAAGACTGGACATGTTAAATACACAAAATAAAAATAAATAAAAAATGTTCAAATTGTGCATATATGTTCGATGTAAATCTAGACATGTTAAATATCCGTATATACGTCACTGTTTTATCGAATTTTATCCATCATTGCACAAGAAACATCTTCCACTTATTATGATGGTAGTGGGGGTTTTTCAAATATTGTCTGGTTATTCTTAACTCGGGAATGTTTGTCTTTCTTTAAAAAAAAAGTGACCGTTTTATCTAATTGTGCTCATTTGTCCGATGTTAAGCCAGACATGTTAAATATCCGTATAGAAGTTACTGTTTTATCGAATTGTGCGTATGTGTCCGATTTAAAGCCGGAAATGTTAAATATCCGTATATACGTCGCTGTTTTATCAAATAAGACATGTTAAATACACAAAATCAAAATAAACAAAAAATGTTCCAATTGTGCATATATGTCGGATGTAAATTAAGACATGTTAAATATCCGTATATACGTCACTGTTTTATTAAATTGTGCGTATCTGTGTGATGTAAAGCCGGACATGTCAAATATCCGTATACGAGGCCTGTTCAAAAGAAAAGGTGAATTTTCAATTTTCGCGGGCTGTGTACATTCGATTATTTTTTTTTGTTATGTTGGTACACATATGTTTATCATATGCTAGCATTATCAGCCATTTTGGATTAGTGGTTTGTTTTTGTCAACTAAAAAGGTTAGTCACGTTTTTGTGTGTCCCCCCGTTTTTTACTTTTGAAAAAAAAAATGGATTAAAGAATATGTATTACATTTTGCGTTAAAAATGGAATAAAGTGCTCCAACGCACTTAAAATGTTGACTGTGGCATTCGGCGAGTCTACTTTGTCTCAAAAAAGTGTTTATAAGTGGTCGAGGCTAACAGGCCATGTATACGGATATTTAACATGTCCGGCTTTACATCGCACAGATACGCACAATTTGATAAAACAGTGACGTATATACGGATATTTAACATGTCTTAATTTACATCGGACATTGTCGTATCAAATTGTGCGTTTTTGTCCAACGTAAAGTCAGACATGTTAAATATCCTTTTATACGTCACTATTTTATAGAATTTTGCGTATTTGGCCGATGTAAAGCCGGAAATGTTAAATATCCGTATTTACGTTACTATTTAATTGAATTGCGCGTATTTGTCCGATGTAAAATCGGACATATCAAATATCTGTATATACGTTACTGTTTTATCAAATTGTCCGTATTTGGACGATGTAAAGACGGATATGTTAAATATCCGTATATACGCCAATGTCTTATCAAATTGTGCTTATTTATCCGTTGTAAAACTAGAGGTGTTAAACATTCGTATATACGTCGCTGTTTTATCCAACTGCGCGTATTTGTCCGATGTAAAGCTGGACGTGTTAACCACACAAAATCAAAATAAACAAAAAATGCTAAGTTTTAGGTTATATATACATACAGAAGCAGAACACAATGTATTATAAAATAAGGGAACGTTATGAAAACAACATTTAAATTAAAACAAAAGAATACAGAGAAAGAGTCAGACTATATGAAATGAAAAAGGCAAAACGTCAGCTGAGAAGGTGATTAAAAAATAATTAAAAATATCATGAGTTTACTTTAAATATATCTAATATTGTACTTCTGGACAAATTTCAATAATAATATTTGTAAATAATATTTGGATAATTTGTAAAGCGCCGTTTTTGTGAAAAATCACCTCAAGGGCGCATTTTAAATTGCATTAAATTTTAGTTAAATATGTGAATAATATATAAAAAAAATTTTTAATCATAATAAATTATGATATTATAATTAAAAATAATTTGGTCACATCGTTTTATTCTTCTGTTTGTAAATAAAAAAAACCTTAAATACGTTCTCTTATTTATGTTCGAGTGTATCGGTTGATAAAAACTAACCCACAACCAGTAGAAAATTATCGATTTGTTTTAAGGTCATTTTCATTTTATCATCTTTCACACTAAATAACCGACGTATTTCGTACACACGATTTTCAGTGGCAAGGCGAACTAACGCTTACCCGTTAAACAGAACCCATTGGTTGTTGATTTGTGGTTACCAATTGCAGTTATTATGTGTAATTATTATTCCATTTGCCCATTTGTATCACCAAGGAAAGCTTGATTATTGGTCAATTAATTGCAGTATTGAGTAAGGCTAATGTATTGCTCCTCGTTTGCAATATCAAGTCAGTCTATTAACAAACCTTACTCTATTATCTTTGACATGACTTCAATCAAGTATTTGTTTCACTTGTTCGTTCCATGTCTTCATCCTATCCACCTCCGGCTTATTCTACCACCTACTTGCACGTCATATTTTCTATTAGTACCCTTTTATCCGTTCAATCGCTCTACATTTTTAAACCATACAAGCGTACCTTTTTAAATCTTGTTTATTGCGTTTACATCAGCATTGTTTCTTCCGGATTTTCACATTATTGATACAATCATATAGTCTTACCACACACACATACCTTTGAGATCTCATTTTTACAATTTTCAGTTTTCTTTCATCTGTAATCTCTCATTTTCATGCCTCACTATTACATTATGTTGGTATTAGCTCTCCAAAAATAGTCAATTTATAATGTAGGCACCGGCTTTATACACGGTGTCCAAAAACCGCCGTACAGTAGAAAAATGTGATCATCTGCTACACATTGAGAACCCAAATAATAACGAGTTTTTTTACCATTTTAAGTTGAGAATTAAAAAAAAAAATTTTTTTGGGCAACTAAGGGTTAAAACACTATTGTAGATGGATATTACTTCAACACATTTCAAAATACAATAATAGCTGATTGTAATCCCGTACCGATCGAATATTTTTAATTTGATGAAAATAAAAATCTTAGTTCGGACTCGATTTACTCGAAAAGGAAAGGTCACATCAAAAAAGGTCCACCACAAAGTCAATTCCAAATGTGATACAGATTCACCAGTTTCCCGTTTGTCCCACGAGTTTCCTCACACTGTGTATATACACAGTGTGCGAAATATATATAATGTATATATATATACATGTATATACATATATATGTATTGAAGAATTGGATAATGGAGTTCTACAAAGTAAACAAAAAAAGAGTAGATAATACTCGTAGTGTTATTGAAGATATCGGCTGAATCGTGTCATCCAGCTCTATGAAGGTATCTATCTGAAATGTGGAGATAAGTCCATCCAGAAGATGTACAGATAGAGCCAGAGCCAAGGCTTTATCGCACACATTAAGTATCATCTTCCCCATTGAAACATGTAGTTCCATTTAATTTAGCTTATGACAAGGGACACTAGACGCGGCGTCTCTTTGAGTGGATGGAAAAAATCTTACCAAAGGACGCGGACGGAATGGGGCTCGAGGAGAGGTCAGAGTTATCTTGTATCACTTGGCTGTTACAACACAAGGGGGAAATTGGGTCAGATTAACGCGATAAACTTCTGTAGTGGGGGAGGGGAGATCTAACGTAGGCCTGCGACCCACCCATCCACCCCCTTCTCTCCGCGTTAGGTGACATTGTTGTTAGTATTGTGTAGTAAATAAATTCGGTAGATAAACCACAACCACCATAAGCTTTACGCTGGAACTGAGCGCCACGGTGTTTGATAATCCAAGAGCTTACGTTTGTCGCAGTAAAATTCAGTGAATGTGATAAAATGAAAGTAAGTTCAATCCGGAACACTAAACGTTGAGAAGAATTAATTAGAGAAAGAGCATTGTGGGGGTAGCCTTTCAGAATAGGAGCCAATAACTTGTTTTCAGGGTGAAAGTAAACTTTTCCATAAGCGGGTAAATAAACAAAAACAATGATTAATAATTATTGTCAATGGAATAAATGACCAAATAATGATTATTACATACCTACTAAACATACAAATCATTTTATGGTTACACTGAAAAAATCAACACAAAAGAACATTAATATAAAATAAAATTTAAAGTTGATTGGTCGTACATTTTAATGGTTCTGAAAAAAATATCTCGATATTCACCAAATTGCTGTCACAAAGGAATTATTTTCCTCAGAAGTGAGAACGATCAGTGAATGTGAAAATGTATTATACTATGGCCGTTTCCTGTTTCCTTGCATTCAGAATCTTCTATAGGCTTATAAATATGTATTACCCGTGGAAAACCGCAGGAGGTAACTTTTTTTTATGAAACAAAAAAAATATTTACACAAATGCATCGAACTAAATGCATTACATACAATTGGCGTGTAAATGTTTCTAATTAATGTGTTTACAACATGTATCTCTTTAAATAAAATTAAATGTTTGTTGGTCTGTTTTCGATATTCTCGAAAATTATTAGACTGATTTCGCTTAAAATAACACATTTTCTTTTTATTAGTGACGGAAAGGCTAAGAAAGTATTTTGAATTAAATCCAAATGTAAAACACTTGCTAGTTTTTAAAAATTAGTATGAAAAACATTGAACCCGCAATGTTGTATTGAGGATAGCTATAGATATAGAGCTCTATGACATATTAGATATTCAAAAGAAGAAGGTTTGTTTGGGTAAAATATTTTCAAAATGGGAAAAAAAAACAATTCGGTACCTACAGAAGAATTTTTTTTTGCAATAAATGAATGAAGGTTTGTTTCGGTAGAATATTTTCAAAATGAAAAAAAAAATTAGATGTCTACTTAAGATTTTTTTTCAAAATATATTTTTTAAACAAAATAAAAATTTAAATTAATGTTTCTTTGTTTAGAGATAAATAAAATATAAATATAAATGAATATAAATATTTTCAAACGGAAAACACAATTAGGTACCTACCTAATTAAGTTTTTTTGCTGTCCATACATTTTTAAATGAAATAAAATTTTCAAATTGATTTTTATTTGTTTATAGATATTAATAATTGTCAAATGCATTACTTTTGATTACAAATTAATTATGGCACCAAAAAGACAAGTTATTGGTCGTTCTGCAAATCAAGCAAGAAAGATAAAGGCAGCTTCAAAAAAAGTGGAGCAAAAGGAAAAAAAAACTTGAAACCGATCGAGTTAGAACATCTCAAGCCATTTCTTCTGAGACAGATGAGCAAAAGGAAGAAATAATGAAATAACGATTGTTTATGTGTTTTTTTTTTTAAATTTTCATTTCAAATCCGATTCGTAATTTAAAAATGAAGACGTTAGAATTCGAATGGAATATTCTTCGTCATTATTGGGGTGCGTGGTAAAAGTATATCTTATTTTTTAAAAATATATTTAAAATTTTAGCATCGATGATATTTTAAATTATATTTTCAATAAAAACCTGGTTCCATTTCAAAGTCTTTTTGGATTTATTTGTCGAGGAAGAATGATATGTAAGCCAATTTGGCAATTGTGGCATTGCAAAACATGCCGGGTACTCACTAGTATATAAATAAAACTTGTGAATTATTTAGAGGATTTCGAAATAAAAGTTGTTCAGTTTACTTTTCAAGCCCCTCAAATTTTGATAGTACTTGTCTTGCTAAGATAAAAACAGAGAAATTTAATAGTTCCGTTATAAAAAAAATAGTAGTTTCTTCCACTTATTTCAAATATTGAAAAATTTTGGTAAAATAGGTAGGTACTTTATCGTTTGTCTAAATTTGAAATAATAATAAATAAATGTATCCTGATATTTTTTTAAAGAATATTTATATATTTACTTTTCATAATTTTTAAAATATCACTCTCGTATTCAAAATGATGTTCAATTGTTTATTGAGTAGAGACTATTTAGAAAGGAGCATCTGCGTAATATATTTTTGAGGTTTCATTAAGATCGGTAGCTGTCTGATGTTTTGTAAACTTTGGGGGAATTTCGAGTTGGAGTTAAAATCAAACATAACTCGGCCATTTCGAACCAGAAAATTGGTCGCACGTACTGCGTTCTGAACTACGTCGAACGAAAATTTGGAATCAGCGGATAAAGGGGGTTTTTCTTGACTGGTGTTGATTTACACAATACCTTGTCGATAAATAAAACAAATTGTCACATAACAAAAAACTCGACAAAAAATAAATTGAATTAAAATCAAATCAATACTCGGTAAGCTTTTGTTGTTTGCACTGCTTTCGAGTATTATTTTCTAAAAATCCCCGCTTTTGTGACAAAAAACCTACTTGACATTAAATCAGATAACCGAAGCAAGGTAAAATAACTGAGATTTTCAATCTAAATTTTTTTATTTATTTTTTATTATTGTACAACAGATATAAACCCAATAGCAGTACAATGGAACAACAAGTTAGCAATTTCAAATTATAAAATTTTTAAATTAATAAGTTTTTTGAACTTTTGTAAATTATCTGAAAATATATCAATATATATAGATGATGTATTTAACAGAATTATACCTCTTGTCATGCTATGCTGAGCCAAAACATCTGTCCGACCATAGGGTATTCTGAACATTGCATGATTTCTGCTGCGACAGTATTTTTCTGGTACGAATAAGCAGTAGCATGCCAAGAGGTATGGACAGTCGATTAAGTGATTTATAATTTTAAAGCCTATTTTCATGAGACCAGCATTGCGTCTAGTCTCTAAGCTTTGATAATGTGTCTCCTCGAGTAGTTCCATGTGATGCATGCACATAGGGTATGTTCCGTGCGAACGCATGTACACATACCTGAGGATTTTTTTTTAATCTGTTCCAACACATTTATGTATTTGGTTTGATGTGGAGCCCAGACAGTGCTAGCGTACTCCAACTTGCTTCTGATCACTCCATTGAAGAGGGCTGTCATCGCATTTGTGTTATTAAACTCTTTGCATTTTCTGATTACAAAACCAATAAGTTTATAACAATTTGAAGTAAGCTGCACTATATGACTCGAAAACGTTAGCCTGGGATCAAAAACCAACCCGAGTTCTTTGATGGTAAATACGCGGGTTAAAATTTCACTATTCATAATATATTTGAAAAAAAAAAGGATTTTTAGATCGGCTATATGTCATAATGACGTTTTTTTTATATTAAAATTCAAATTATTGAGCCTCGACCAGTTCGAAATTGCATCTAGGTCGGCTTGTAGTTTGTCAAAATCTTCATCCGATTCAATCTCCTTTAAAAGTTTGAGATCGTCCGCAAACAATAAGCACGAGCTGTGACGTATGCAATCCTGGATGTCGTCTATCAAGATAAGGAACAATAGGGGACCGAGATTTGAGCCTTGTGGAATACCTGACAGAGCTGCGAAGTTATCGGACTCGTATCCATTTATTGATACGTACTGGCTTCTATCTTTTAGATATGATGAAAAAAATGTCAGTAATGATTGGTTGAATCCTATTTTGTACATTTTTCTCAGCAAGATATCATGGTCTACGCGGTCGAATGCCTTGGAAAAATCCGTATATATTACATCCGTCTGGTGTCTGGCGTCTAAACCTTCTGATACCCGTCTAGAAAGCGATAGAAGATTGGTCATGGTAGATTTTTTAGATAGGAATCCGTGTTGATTCCCTCTTAGGAACGGCGTGATTTGAGCCCGTATCTTATTACAAATAATAATTTCGAAAATTTTCGGAATCGTTGATAATATTGCCACAGGTCCATATGTTGTTACGTCTGTCTTATCACCACCCTTATGTATAGGGATAACCCTTGTGGTTTTCCAACACTGTGGGAATGTAGATGAGACAGAGCAGAGGTTAATTATATAGCATAGTGGAGCACTAATGTTTGAAGAAATGGACGAGATGATGGCAGGAGGAATGCCATCCGGTCCCGTCGCCTTGTCGGGCTTGAGCTTCCGGATACAGGATTCTACTTCCTCGGTTTGAGTGAGTCCAAGTGAGATATCGCCCAGATTCCAGGGCGATTCTGCTTGGAAATTGACTTGAATATTCGGGGCTACTTGACTATAGACGGAGTGAAAGTAGTCCGCAAACCTTTTTGACACTAGATCAGGGTTCGAAAAAAGTTCACCTTCGTCATTTAAGACGCTTGGTGAAGTGACGCTACTCTTTTGTGATCTGATATAGTTCTAAAAAAATTTTACGTCGTCTTTGATCCCATTCTGAACGTTCTCCAAATAAAGTTTTTTTGCATTAGTTTTATCTTTTTTAAGCTCAGACCGAATCGTTGAAAAAAGCAGATAATCAGATTGCTTTCTGTGCAATTGATATCTCTTTCGGTACGATTCTTTACATTTCAGTTTATCAATAATATTTTTATTAAACCATATCGGATATGACATATTAGAGACGAATATTTTCTTTACCGGTATACATAATTCAAAAATACTGAGCAATACATTATAAAAATAATCCACCGCTTCGTCAATACAATTTAAACTATAAAATAAGGTCCAATCAAAATGCGACAACACATTTTTACATAACTCTGTATTCGCACGCCTATAGTTGAATCGACGGAATTCCGATTGTTTGTCAAATCGACTCGAGCCGGGCCCAGGCGGTCCAGGCGGTCCAGGCGGTCCAGGCGATCCAGGCGGTCCAGGCGGCGGTGCGGGACGAAGGTTATTCCTGCGAGTCCTGCGGCCGCCAGTGCCTCGGGTAAGGCGCGCTGAGACGGCCAACGTGGGATGATGTAGATCCTCCTTGACAAGTGGATCCTCGCTTCTCGTCACTTCACACATATTGACGTTGCTCAGGATGAGGTACAGGATGTTTCCGTTACTGTTGTTTACATAGTTGTATTGCGTCAAACCACTGGAGCGTACAAAACATGTATAATCCATTAAGACTTCATCAAGCTTATTATTTAAATTAAAATCACCCAAGATGAGTATATTTTTGTTCAACAATAAGGTCGAGTTATTGTGTATTTAATTCAATGTGTCTTAAGAGCTACCACTAAATACCAGCTCACTTATACTTGTGATTATGGGGAAAACATCAAACAAGTCTTCAAAACTAAACGTTAAACTGTACAACAAACTAAACACCATTATTACTCGAATATCGTTAAGTGATATAATAAACTGCCATGAATTACATATACGGAAGCCTATTGGAAATCCCCAAACGATATAAACTTGTGTTAATCTGTACTTACACAAAACGATTAAATGGAACATAATCGTATTACAATGTACCTGGGATAAATATCAAACGAAACAGACTCGTATTTCATTATGACAACAAGATAATCTCAATACAAACAAATTAAGTAAGTTGGATACCATACGTACATCCTACCCAAAACCCAAAATAGAAACAACTTGAATGAATATAAATAGGTGAAATATAAACTATAGAGTTTCAAAAATGTTCATTTTTATGATCGATCAGTTTCGCTTAGCCTTAGCATCATCATCATCTCTGTCTCTCTGTTCCTTTGTTATAATTTAAATATTTTTCTTTTGTTTTCTCATTGTTCTATTATTTTATTATTTTATTTTTTATATTTGTTAAAAAATCTCTGTTTGTATGGTTCTTTCACTCTGATGATGCTAAGCAAGCAAGCCAGTCGGTCATAAAAAAAATAATATGCGTGTTCATATAAAAGTAATTTTCATATTAAAAGAAATGAAAAATTACTTTTTTATAAGAACACGGATATTATTTTTTTTTTATGACCGACTGGTTTCTGCTTTGCCTTAGCATCATCAGAGTATATACATACAGAGAGATAAATATATATATATATATATATATATATATATATATATATATATATATATATATAGATATTTATTTTTATTAATATAAATATATAATGAAATATTATTTTATAAAATGAAATATTTCAATTTAGTGAAATTCGTCTAAAAAAATACGTTTAAACTAGTTTAAATCAACAAGTTGGAAGAATGTGCGTTATTGCCCTTGACGGTTTTGAAAATCAAAACAATGATGCCACCGCATGTCATTAAAAAACACACTACAAGCCAAAACTTGTACATCACTTAAACAGTTTTTCCTAAAATCGTTTTTTTCGAAGTACATGTCATTGCTAATGGAATAAATGTATTTGAATCGGGAAATATCGCACACTTTTAACGAATACCACGTTTTGTCATTACGCATCAACTTAGGCTTACTTCGCAATCCATAAAATAGTTGAATTTGGTACAAAAGAGTAGTTATTTTCAAATCGACGGTGTTTTGGCCAGTGTCCATATTCAACACCCTTTGGCAAGATACTTCATGGTTGCTTAAAAACAATGTACAAAGGTATATAAATAATCATAAATATTTGTTTGTGTGTGTGTTTTTTAAAAATTAAACATTACTTAAGAATCTATGTTTCTGAGAATGTATCATGTGGTATAATCATACATTTATAACGTCTTAAAAAAAACACAGTACTGATACATGGTTATGATGGGATGCGTTCTTTTAGTAAAGGGTGCAAAAACCCAAAGGGGGACCCCTTTTTTTAAAACAAAAAAAAAATATAAAAAAAAAAAATTTGAAAAAAAATGCCCCCAAATTCAAATGTTTTTCAAAACCCAAAAGCTATTAAAATGTTTTTAATTTTAAAATTTGCGGTAAAATA
>JAGWCC010001777.1:0-13605 GCA_022651775.1 Drusus annulatus
TGAATGACTTACCGGCTATCGTGCTACCTCCCTATAATGTGAATCGCTCTTAATCACATTTACTCAATCCTCTGCTCAGCTTCCTCAAAGATGACACTCCTCTCTGGAGAAAAAAAAACGCTGTTCGCTTTTTAGTCTTGGTCGAACTTAACGCGGCTGTTTTATGGCTAAAAGTCGTAAGTAAATAAATATCAGGAAAAATCCAAGTGATTTGATTTTTTGAACGTCTCGGGAAAATTCACCGGAAGTGATAGATTCCAGAGAAACGCCTCCGCAACTTCCTACTTATAGGAGCGTCGCTAAATCGCGCCTGTCGTAGAGACGCCTCGGATTTATTCATACGTGTGCGGGTAATCCAACGGCGGCTTCTACGAACTCTAAATACAAAACTAATTTCATATGCGAGTAAACCGCCGCCCACGTCAAAGTGAGTCAATATTTTCTGTCTGGTTAAAATGTCAAATGGAAGGATATTGAAACCGTAGAATTTTCTGTACAAACAAAGCGGCGCATTTGTTTATAAATGCTTATTGAACGCGGGTCAACACGGCGCTGCCAACTGCATCTGAAAAGGCGAATGTATCTAAAAAGTTTATGCGATATTTGATAATATCTGCACGAGGCGTTTTCGAACTAATAATATTATTCATTTGACATAACTTTCCGTCACACGATTCCGAATACTTCCAGAAAAGATATGAAAAATATATGTTCAAATAAATCTAACCATTCAGAAAACAAAAAAAAATTGTACCGAGGGGAGCAATAATGTTCATTTATATTTCAATATACTTCAACAGTTGTAAGGTCGACATTTCAGGGTAGACACGTGCTGACTAAATCAAAATACCGATTTCACCAAACATTTTGATATCAATAATACTTCAAATCAACCGATCGATTGATTACGTTGCTGTTTCAAGTGACAGTGGTGTGCGGTAACATGAGAAGCGTGCACATATTATTGTAGCATTCACTCCATCACATATTAAACCAATGTGGTTTAATTCCAAACGGATTAAACTCTAGTACTAATGTATAATTCTGGATTAAAAATATGGTTTTTTTGCCGGGTTAATATTTTCGTGCAGTAAATCGTTTACGTACGAAGTATTATTAAGTGTGCTCAGTGCGTAAAATATAACTTATTTTCTTCTTCATAACATTGACTATCGGGTGGCACCAAATGGGGGAACCATCCTCAGACATGAGAACCTGAAACATGAAGATCTTCGTGGTAAACCACCCGGCTCTGGATCAAGAGGTCGCTGATTCGAAGCCCGGCTTTGATAATATCAAAATAATTAACAATTTATGAGTTATTTAACATATACATTTAAAAATAAATAATTTATATTTTGTGTATTTACACTATGCATCTTTATTTCTTTTGGTAATGGACTACTTATTAGAGTCCAAAGTTTGCTAGAAAGGACTTTTGCCATGTTTAATGTCAATATTTGAATAGCCAACAACTTTCCTTACCTGCCCCCTCCCACCGATCAGCTTTACATTTTTTCCGCAAATTGGGAATGCTATACAGTTCACTGGTTTCTGACATTTGGAAATCTTTTGCGGAAAAAGGGTTCAGATGGTAATTTTTTACAATGGTTTTTTTCATAAAGTTTTGTGTTATTTTTCGTTTTATTTTGAAATACTATATTTTCGTAGAAAGCAATCACTTTGTGGTTTGAAATATTTAATTTCTCTTTCTCTGTGTTCCTTTGTTATAATTTAAAATGTTATCATATTGTTTTCTCACTGTTCTCTTATTTTATTTCATATTGTGTTCTCCCTCTGTATATTTACCCGCACACAAGTGAATCCAGCCGGTCATAAAAAATAAAATAAAATATGTGGTCTTATGCAAAGTTATTATTTCATTTTCATTAAAATAACTATGATAAATCCAGGTCATACACAAATGGTCAATTTCTTTTTTTTCTCTACATACATTGAAGGTTTCAAACTGTTGATGTAATTTTTTAAATGTTTATTTAGTTCTCTATTTTGACCAAAGACAACACATTTTTGGAATGAAGATTTAAAACCACATTTAAATTACTTCGACCTAAAGTTTGCACATACGAGTACAGCCACAAACGGTACCGTTTACCGCCTGGCAAGAAGGCGAGTGAGTGCTGGGAAGAGATAGTTCCTACGTTCCCAAGTCTCGATGGAAATGTTTACCGCGGGTTAAAATAAACAGCAGAAACGTGGCGTGGATACCGCCGCTAAAGCTCGCAGGTTTTTTTCGTCGTTCTTGGGAATTATAAATGAGAGAAAATAAAAGTTTGTTACCTACTCCATATAATACAGAACTTTGTGGCACAGTTTACGCTAGTTTGCTGCCAAATCGTGTTGTAATATGTTGGTCCATTACGATAAATATTTCAGTTGATGTTTGGCAATGTAACTACACGTGGAAGGTAACTATTCTCGCGGGTATTACTTTCCGTCGCTGAATTGTAGATGTTTGATTTATTAATAAATAGAAAACGTATGTTTACTATACTTTTTTTTATATTTTCTTAGAAAGCAATCACTTTGTGGTTTGACATGTTTGCTGAAAATGAAATAATAACTTTGTATATTTCCCGTACACTTATAAAATTTCTCATTATTCTTTTATCGCGTTCTCAGTTGACGTTTTACCTCTTTCATTTCATATTATCTGTATCTTTCTCTCCGTTCCTTTGTTGTAATTTAAATGTTATTCTTTAGTTTTCTCACTGTTCTCAATTTTATTTTATATTGTGTTCTCCCTCGGCATGTATGAGTATATATATAACCATACACTATTTATTTTTTATTTAATTTAATTTTGTACCCTGATGATGCTTGAACCGGTCGATCATAAAAATTAAATCTGTAATCTCATACAAAATTATTGTTTGATTTTCATTATTTATTGTACCTTTAATATGTACACAATGCAGTACCTACAGCGAACATATTGAAATTAGCTCACTAAGTTGCATAAAATATTAAAACATAAAGTTTCGCTAAACTATGTGCTCGTATTTAAAAGCTGGTTACCGAAACATTTACAAACTCGATGACTGTACGATAGGGTCCTCGACTCCTGGCCCCAGAGGTCACAATTCGAAAACCCATCGAGATCAATATTTATGAGGTTTTTAATATGCAGAATATAAATAAAAGTAATGCTAATTTGCACCTTGCTCCAAAGTTGAACACACTCTGAGTACCGCCCTGGTGAAAGACCACCATTCGGGATCCGGGAATGCATCCTCGTAAAGCATTTGATATTTTTGATACAGGTTCATCAGAATTAATTCAAATGTGAATCTTCGGCGAACCTTCCGTTTTTGAAGTGCTATTTCGTCTTAATTTATTTAACCGCGCAAAATTTATGTTATTTTGACTTCTTCTTGAATAATATTATTTTATATTAGTATATTATACAATTCCAGATAATAATACATGTAACGACACGTGGCAAGGGTATATTTCCCACGTGTTTAAATCATGATGTGGAACTATCGATAATACGTGATTTAATGACAATACATTACAATGGTAATGCGTTTTTACTATATTTACTATTACGCTGCCCAACGCCAATTTATAATAAATAAATAACTGTTCAATTGCAAACTACTAAAAATGATTATTTTAATGTTTTTCAGAATAATATGCTGTTGCGTGTCAGACGATAAAATATTAAGCATGTTTTAGTACTGGGCGTTTACGATAATTCTAAAAAACACCAATGCCGGTATCGTTGACAACTGTCAACTGTTGAATATAACCGTTGAAAATAACGCCGACGTTGACGCGACGATATTGAATTGAATAATAATAATAAAACCCTGTTGGGAGAGTTAAAACAGTTGGATCGTTGGTGCCATTGAGTGTGTTATTTTATAACGCAACAGCTATATTTTACTTACCGCCGGTAGATTTGCTTGACGCTAGGCGCCAGTATCGGCCGTTTCGGATAGGAAAATCCACAAAGACGTTCAGTAGCGAGGTAAACAACCAGAAAATCATCCCAAATTACGCATAATATCGTTCACGGAGTAACTCTTACACCTTTTTGTTTATTTGGCGCTAAAGCTAATACATTAGGTACATAATCACTTAATCAGTGAGTGTTGAAACTGCGTTGTGTTAAATAATATTTTTAAGTAGCCATTGATATCCAACTGTTGACGCAAATTTTCGTCAATGGCGTTGTACGTTGACGGCATCTAGCTGTTATTTTCAACGGCTAGTTATATTTTGATACAGTACTAACATGTATTAATGATAAATCCCACATATTTAGCTCTATCAATAAATATTTTGAATGAAAATAAAATAATAACTTTGCACAAAACCAGAGATTAAAAAAAAAGTTGTACCCTGGTGATGCTTAGGTAAAGTGAAACTTGTAGGTTATAAAAATAAAAATAAATCTGTGGTGTTATACAATGTTATAATTTTCATTAAATATGTCAAACCACAAAGTTATATTATAAATATTCTGTAATTTACTTACTTACATAACATTTTTTTCTTCTTCTATTATACACATTTTCAATTACATTATCATTGTTACTGTGTAATAATAATAATAATATTTGAATGATTTGTATAGCGCCGTTTTGTGAAAATCACCCCAAGGGCGCTGTACAGATCTTATTTTATATTATTACATATTAATTCATAGTTTAAATAAGAAAATATACAGAAACATACTTACCTGACAGATCCCATCAGATAGACACACTTATTATTAAAATTATAATTATGATTTTTTAAATATTTATTAATGATTTAGGGCATGGGAGCGAAATTAAAAAATTGACTTTTAGAATTTGTCGTACAGTACAGGATTTGGTGAAAATTTGTATATCGAAAGGTGATTCGTCGAGAGTGTACTACTTACACTAGACATAAATGTCTCTTTGTACCACATTTACTGTACATATTATACTTTCCTTAATCAAACTGCAATGTACACTACAGCACAAATACAATATGATTCAATTATTAACAATTAATGTATACTCCTTTTCCATACACAAGCAAATGCTTCTAATGGAAGAGTAGTATAAAATCCGATATGTAAAATCATTGTAATGTACGACCATGTAACTAAAAGTTCATAAAAAATGAAAGAAATGTGGATTTATCAAAAATAAAGAGATAAACTCCTTTAATGTTAGATGAAAGCTCTTTGGATGGGACAGATAGGAGGCTGTACGTGCTCCCAGCCGGTCTGATCGTTCCCCAGTCCCATTCTCATGAAAGATTTTACTCGCAGACAATGTCTCCCAGTTTTATATATAAAATTATTCTCAACACCGTACCTAATATATTTCGACATGAATTTTATCAGACTTGGAGACTGGAATACTGAAGCAAAATGAACGTAAGCAGCGAACGTTATAAAGTCCATCCCAAAGAAACTCGTAAACACAGCTCCACGACTGAATTATTTATACGTCGTAGGTATGTGATTATAATGCTAACTGTCCATTCTGTGGGTCTCCCACAAGGTTCATAATATTATCTCAAGCTTTTACTCCACTTATATTCAAAAAATATTTCACACAGGGCCGCGATTCAGCTAGGTTTATGAATATTGCAAAGTTGAGTAATTCAGCTTCGAATCTTGAATGTTTCTCGCAGGATTTGATGGGGAATAACCAATTGGCTAAACGCATATTTCAAACTCAATTACGTCCATTCGAAGTGGCGCAAGGGAGTCAACAAACCCAAATGCTAGTAGAAGGTACAAACCCTTTAAAGGGCATTATTTTGGTCAAAACACAGTGCAATAGATGTACTAGAGATATCTTGGTAAAATCCGAATAAAAACACAGCATGCACGATGTTTCTCATGGCGTTTTCAGGTCAACTAAAACAATGAAGAAAAAGGGCTTTTGTTAATTTTTTAAAACTTCCGCGTTTTGAATTAGGACGCTCGAGTGGGTACTCCCAAGTCACGGTTGCACCATTTGTTGAGGCTGCGTCGGTTGTGTGGTTGTGACTGGTCCGCCCACACCCCTGGCCGGGGGCTGTGGGTGGGTGGGAGAGGTTTGGGAGGAGGGAGAGGAGCCGGGGAATGACAACCGGTCGGATATTCCAAGCCCTCCCAATGCAGCGCTGCATCGAGTGAACGAATGTTATGAGATCGTTCCGCAGCCTATTTTATCACTCTATTGACCGCTGATCTATGCATTAGCAGATGGTTAGCCCACTACACGCCACACACTACAGATGTTTAAGTGTTAATAAGTGTAAGACGATGGCACTCAAACGGTTTTTTTATCGCTACAAAAAGAAAAAGCGATCATCATTTTAGTCTAAGATATAATATACGTACGTGTAATATAATGATTATATAATCATTATATGACATTTTTATTCAGAAGAGTTCCATTGGCCAAGACTAGGCATACATTATGCAGTCTAGTTTTCACCCCTACATACATATAGGTACGTATAACCAATACCGACATTGTTTGAGTGTAGATCATTCACCCTAAAGCGCGAGGGTGCGAATGGAATCTGTGTTCTGTATTTATTACCAGTAAAATAATATATATCTTTTTTATGCATTTGGTGTTACAACTCGTCACAAGCCATCGATTCAATGTGTAAAAGTGAAGAAAAGGGGAATTAATATTGTAAAATAATGTTCAGTGAATTTGATAAAATTATATCAAGAGACCAAGGAAAAATGCACTGTTGAAATAGGGAATGCTAAATTGAATGCAGTACTTTATCTTTTGTCCAGTTTCAGGAAAAAGAGGTTTCAAAATTATTATAATTAGTTCCTGTATTAAAAATAATATATAGCCCTAATGAAGCCATGGTAAAACCAAAATATGTTTAACGTTGAAAAAATGGTCTTAAAAAAAAAAGATATTCTTAAAAATGTTAATCAAAATGTTGCACCATAGGGTATTTGATTTCTATTATTACATTGTATTTTAAAATTGTTTATAATCTCACTCTAATGAAAAAATGATATGTTATTATATATGTACTTGCTCGATCATTTGAAAATGCTAATCACAAGAAGTAGGTAAGCAGGTACTGGTAAATTACAATGACACCAAACTTGTTTACATTTCAATGTACACACTTATGTATTTACGGTATGCTAATAATTTCCAATGACGCTTTTTCGCACATACTGGTGAATGTCACAATTTAAATAAATTATTAAAATGATACATCTTGTCATATATCAAGCACTTAATATCGATTGAGATAAAGTTATAAACATAGTATTTATGTTAAGCAAAGTATTTGCCAAGTGTGTTTGAAACGAATGATCATGGAAATACTACCCGGCTTTACCCAAGTTTCAACTCTTTTCCCAAAACTATTTTTAGTAATTTGAATGGATATTTCAAACATTCAAAGCTCATGATGGAAATGACGTAGCGATCTCAAAATATTTGCGTTGAGCTGAGAAATACCGACAAAAAGCCGTGCAAGCTTCGTGAGGTATATAAAAAAATCTATTTTGTAATTGATAAACGATTTAAATTTCGTGTCGCTAGAGCTCACAATACGTGAGTTTCAAAGAAATAAAGAGTCTTAAAAATCAAAAATACTGCTTTATATGAAAGATATCAATTTGCAGTTGCTAGATTTTGTCTTTAGTGAGCAAACGACAAGGCAATAATAAGTGAATGGACGGAGCAGTAGGCGTGAAATCCTGTTGTCACATAGAAAGTCCTATAAATAATACCCACTTGCTGTGGAAACCGTGTCCGATCAATGGGTTACTATTGAAATTTTACGGCGATTTACCAGCCCAGGGTACCTAGCACCTACCTCCGGGGAACGGGCCCGATTTACATACGAATAAATCAATTTGTATCTTGTTAGCCGGGCATGTGGGTACTCCATTTATCTTGAGTGCTTTGGATTACGATGAACACAAGTTATTGAATTAATTAATATTAAGCAGGTGATTGCGTGACGTGTTTTATACACGAAACAGCATTATTAATACGACGATAACAATCAAAGAACCAACTACTCTGTTGTTATTACTTTATCGCCGTAATGCATGTTAACACCGTGTTGACAATAAAGCAGGAATCTGTTATATTTGCATGCTGCAGCAAAACCCCCGAACGGTGAGTCCTGACGGGCTGAAATTTGCACAGCTTTAAGCAAAGCTTCACGTTGTATTATTATTTTTTTTTTTTTTTTTTTAAGAAAGAAAAACAACCAGACAATGATTAAAAAAAAAACTCCTACTACCATCATAATAAGCGAAAAATGTTGCTTGTGCAATCATGGAGGACTTAGCTAGCAGAGGAATTGAACCCACGACGCCCGGGTGAGAATACGACACGCTAGTCCACTCAGCTACTAACCGGTTATTAGTTTAACACTTTTATTTTAATGGGTGTTTACAGTAGGTATAATATAATAGACGGCCTCCATGGTCGAGTAGTAAGACGCTCGACCACGAATCCAAAGGTCGCGGGTTCCAACCCGACGTGCGCCAATAACCTTTATTTGATTAATATGTGTCATAACACATTTAATTCTTATAAAAATAATAAAAGGTATATTTGCGGCACGTTCCAGAGTGGTAGATACTCATAGTATCGCCCTGAGGAAGGACCACCATTCAGAATCGAAACGTTGCTTGAAATGGCTTTAGCCGTGGTTAGTGACCAAATCTGAATAGTCAGGTACTTCCCAACCTTCCTCTTCCCAATCTCCTTCTCCTCGTCACTACCTTCAGCCTAACAACATGCCCTATTTGGGGATGCCATAGTCTCACTGGCTCTAGGCGGTTGGGAGCAGTTGAGACTGTTGTGCGGTATCTATATAAAAATATAAAAAAAGGTATCAACCACAAGACAGAAAAACAGAAATTCTCGAACGGTGCGCTCTGACATTATAAAATGTTTCGATTGTGCTGCCTTGAATTAAGAGCTACAAAAAAATTATCTCACAGCGTCATTTCTATCATGAACTGTGGAGCTTTAAATTATACATTGTAATTTTTTTAAATATAACAAAACGACATATTTATCAATTTTTCAATAAGATAACCAAGTATTGAAAACCTAGTCGAGGCCGGGTAGTCATGATAAAAATAAATATAATTTGAATCACAAAGGTTTTTGATCAAAGGTCCAAACGCGGTGGGTATACCGCTGCGCGGTTCAGATCAAAGTTTTTACATCGGTTTTGAATACTCGTACATACATTTTTTTTTCAATATTCATTCCTGGTAAAGGTGATGGTATTACAAAATAAAAAAATCATTCGATTCATATAAAAATTTAGCAGTCAAAATCGTGGCTCTGGATAACTGCTAATATCGGGAAAATGTCACGGCAATGTGTAATGAGTAACGAAGAAAAAAAAAGTTTTTGTTCGTAAAATTAATTTTAGGAACGTGTGAAAAGTGACACGTTAATAGGCAAGAACAATATTAAAATGTGTTTGTTTAAAAATGTTTCTTGGAAGTCGAAAAGCCATTTTAGTATCTCCATCAGAGTAAAAATGCAACATTGATCTAAAACTATATCATCGCTGGAAACTTAAAAGAGCTGAAACGACACTTTGGAAAAATGAGTTATATATGGAGTTTTGGTCAGTTTCGAATGCTTTGACTCTCGTTTGATTCTGAAGACTTTTGTAGCCTTTCAGCTATCTTAAATATATTTACCATTTGGGAGAACTCTTGACTCAAGCGACACAAGTTTGGGACTTTTTTTTAGGTTTTCGTCGCTTCAGGCAACTCAGTGCATTGAGTTACCTGAGCTAACTTTTTTTTTTCAAAATCAAACCAGATGCTGAAGACTTTTGATTTTTTGTTGTAAAACAAAAATACTTTAAAGTGCTCTGTTGTAAACTTTCCAAAATTGCGCTTCAGCCCTTTCGGCTCTCCTGCGACGGTATGTTTTTTGTCCCATCTTTTCATTTAGAAGACAAAGTTAATATAATTAACTAACTAAGCATCAAGCCATTTCAACTAAGTTTATCTCCTTTTAGCTTTATCTCCAGTCATACAAAGTCTTCCATGATTCTTCAACTCTTGACCACATGTTGCGGCGTATTTTATTTAATTGATCCTTCGTTGACTTCTTAGAGCCTCTAACACTTTCTATTTCATTCAATTGTGCATTATACATACTCCTGAAACTCTTTTCTTCGTCCATGCGCTCTACGTCTCCAAACAATATTTGTTTCTCTTCGTAATTTATCTCATTTCTACAGCATTTAGTCTGCTTTCTTCTTTCCTTTGACAGTTCTATGCCAGACTAAATATATTCCTACATAAAACTAACCGAGTTGGTTAGTATAATGTATCAATATCTACAAAAAAGTTATATCGTTAGATCGATAGATGGTGTCAAATATCAAAAATGATTATTAATGTCTGAAAACGGACGTATCGATTACACTATCGTGAAATCTAATATGACTAGGTCAAGTGGGAAAATTATACTCGGACATGTCTGCAACCTTGAAGTGGTAAATCAAATCGCGGATCCATCGGTCAAACGATCAAGTCAGTAGAAACTATGTGGGTATTATTTTACCACAAACAAGGAAAAAATGCGTAATAATTTAAGACGAAAATAATGATATTATCGTTAATTTGTCAGTAACGACAGAAGAAGTACATATATACATTTAAGTATTGCAAGGATGGCTGGGATATAATAATAAAGGATCCGAGTTAGGGTCTCGGTTGTGACCATTGTACTTTTATTTTCTGGCTTTTTCTGTTTCATATTTGTGTTTTAGATTATTGATATTATTTAAATATAAAAAAACCTAAGCATTAATGCTTCAAAGTTATTTCCAATTTCGATATAAGAAGTGAACAAATATATATTTTAAAGTCTCCTAAAATTTTAGGATATAAAGTCTGTAAATTTTCCACTAGTGAAGTTCTACAATATATAAACAGATCTACAATAGAAAAATAAGCCTGTTTTCATTCGGTTTTGCGATGCTCCAATAAAAACGTTTTTGTGTATGTAGCTTTTAATAGTTCGTATGCAGGAACGGTTAAAAAAAATATGAGTAAAGAAATACGGACAGAGGACATAATTAAATCCTCATAGGTCACAAAATAATTCTACAAAAACACGATACTCGATTCAAACGAAAGCGTGAAACTATGTTGAAATGTTTTATTTTAATATCATTGTGGGCGTAGCGAGGGTAGGGGCTGTATGTAAATTTTACAATAAAGTCGTCTTCTTCTGACGCATTCTACTATCAAAGGTTACATCATCAACAACAGGCCAACTTCACCTTACATTATACTATCGAGAACTATTTAAAATACATATAATTCAAAATAATGAGTAGTATAAAAACTTAAAGTACAAGTAACTAATATAAAATAAATAAAACAAACTAAAAAACATACCGCGGCTCGGTACTACACAGCGGAATAGTCCTCGTACAAGTCATGTACATTTTGAAGGCATAAGTGCGGCCTCCTATTCTACCGCGTCTTCTGCCAATCATCACCTGAATTATTAATTATCTCCCCTCAAGACTTATAAACCAAGATAAATACAATTAATTAACAAATACAATTTAGAATTCTTTTGCCATTTTTCAAGAATCTTCACTTGATATAGATACTATAAGTTATTGTAATCTATTAGCCGACGGGTTTATAGCTGAGTGGTCCAAAGCGTCGTGTTCTCATCCAGGAGTCACGGGCTTAATCCTCCGCAAGCTAAGTCTTAAATCAGTACAATGTTTGGGTGCATAACCGTGTTTTTTAGATCGTTTAAAAAAAAATTAAACAACGAAATCATCGATTGAGATTTTAATTATAGGATTAAGGAATATTAAAATTTTGTAAAATTATTCGTTGTATGAATAAAGTGTATCGAATCTCATCTTGAAAATTCCATCTCTATAAAATGGAGGTGATTTTCAATCACGAACACCACGCTTTAAAAATCATCAAATTATTAATATCTGATATTATTAATACGCTATTATTATTATTCCTCTACTCTATTTCACAGCAAGAAGTGGGCACAGACAAGTCAACCATCACGACTGTGATGCGTCAAGGTACTTCGCTGGGCGCAGCTGACGCTCCGAGCCGAGGTGAGTCAGCCAACAAAAAGGCTGTATATCACACTAATGTGCGTAATTTTAAGCAACATGGGCAGTAAACACGAAGCCAACACTACACCACAATACATTACACTATAATATAGGGATACCGCTGATAGATCCGTGGCAACCGTCTCCCTCTTTCGCATAAACGAAGCATGCAACAGAAAGAGAAGTTTAAATGGAGCTCTCATATTTTTATTATGCCGTTTTTATATTTGGGACACGCGGGCCCGGCGCGGGGGAAAAATTTCACAGATCAGTGAATTCTCGATCTGTTAAATGATTATGAGAAATTCACCAAATATTGTATTCAGTAAATAGAGTCTAGGGTGGACAAGGCATCCATCGAAATGATTTTGTGAAATAACTGAGTTATTTTTATCTTTAGGCTTTGATCATGAAAGATTTTTTATGTTATTTTAATATTAACTCTACACAGGTGGACACCTATGGGGGTGTCGTCTGGAGTTTTTTTTAAAGGAATGAGTCGAGGGAGAACACGTAGAACCCGGCAAATAATTAGAAGAACGAGCCGTAAAAACTACACGTGCACATGAGTAAAAGTTACTAGTGTACAAATATTGTGAATCCGTCTGGCGTGTCTTCCAGTTGTGTGGCAAAGGGTATAATTACACTTGTTTTTCGTAGCACCTTCTAATGAAA
Source organism: Drusus annulatus (assembly GCA_022651775.1). NCBI lineage: Eukaryota > Metazoa > Arthropoda > Insecta > Trichoptera > Limnephilidae > Drusus > Drusus annulatus. The sequence goes on from JAGWCC010001777.1 coordinate 12,766, forward strand.
TACCGGTTGAAGAAACGCAGCATTCCAACAATACAGCCAGGAATTTCCCAACCTTCCTCTTCCCCATTTCCTTTCCCACTACCTTCAGCCTCACAACATACCCCAATTGGGGATGCCATAGTCCCACTGGCTCAAGACGGTTGGGAGCAGTTGGCTTCTATCGTCATCCACTGATTTCAAGATCACAATGATTTTCCATCATCTCCGCTGACAATTTCTTGTGATTACAATTTTCTTTGTATACTCATTTCACCAAGATGTGAAACTATCAAATCAAATTAATTGCCCGTTTCCGCGTTTTTAATGATTATTAAATAATAACTTTGCGTAAGACCTCAGAAAAAGTTTGCGGTTGTATATAGAGGGAGAACACAATACAATACAAAATAAGAGAACAGTGAGAAAACAATAAAATAAGGTTAAGTTATTATTTCATTTTTAATTAATATGTCAAACCACAAAGTGATTGCTTTCTACGAAAATATAAAAGGTTTTTCTTCCAGGTATCTTTGAGTTCCAGACCAAAGTTGGCTGTTAAACTAAACAATTGTTATTAACTATTACTATTATCGACCTCTAACCAAATTATGTGAACCGGTAAAATTTCATTATATTCGATTGCTCGCTAGCCGAGATCACATAAAGTGCACACTATTCGACCCCAAGAACAGTGAATCGCTTTATTCCAAGCACTGCACTCGGAACAATGCCGTTCATTATCTTCAACAAAAAGCGGAAACTTGCAACAAAAAATCTAGTAGGGTGGCGGTATTCGTTGATAGATCGTTTTTTTTAAGTTGCATCGGTTCACCAAGTTCAAAACTATACCGGTACGGTGTG